>CATNWA010014406.1:542500-552638 GCA_951230385.1 Staurois parvus | reverse complement strand
TATATAAATAGCGGCCATTTTGGAATTCTTCATTTGCCTGCAGTTATTGAACAGAGGCAGACCGCTCTGTACTAGGGACAGGGACAGAGTTAGGCCACAGAAACGATAATTGGGGACAGAGAAAAGTTACTTAGGGACAGAGAACCATTACTCAGGGACACAGACTTGTTAATGAGGGCCACAGAATCGTTATTTAGGGACAAAGAAACGCTAGTTAGGGCCACAGAATTCATAATCAGGGACAGACAGAATTGTTACTCAGTGCCAGAGAATTGTTACTTAGGGCCACAGAAACGTTATTAGGGCCACAGAATTTTTACTCAGGGACAGACAGAATTGTTACTGAGTGCCAGAGAATTGTTACTCAGGGACAGACAGAATTGTTACTGAGTGCCAGAGAATTGTTACTTAGGGCCACAGAAACTTTAATTAGGGCCACAGAATTTTTACTCAGGGACAGACAGAATTGTTACTGAGTGCCAGAGAATTGTTACTCAGGGACAGGGCCACAGAATTGTTACTGAGTGCCAGAGAATTGTTACTCAGGGCCACAGAAAGAGAATTGTTACTGTTACTTAGGGCCACAGAATTTTTACTCAGGGACAGACAGAATTGTTACTGAGTGCCAGAGAATTGTTACTCAGGGACAGACAGAATTGTTACTGAGTGCCAGAGAATTGTTACTCCTAGGGCCACAGAAACTTTACTTAGGGCCACAGAATTGTTACTCGCACAGACACAGAATTGTTACTCGCCACAGACACAGAATATGTTACTGAGGCCACAGAAATTGTTACTTAGGGCACAGAATTGTTACTCGCACAGACACAGAATTGTTACTCGCACAGACACAGAACTGTTACTGAGGGCCACAGAACTTGTTACTTAGGGACACAGAAACGCTTGTTACTCGCACAGAATTTGTTACTCAGGGACAGACAGAATTGTTACTCGAGTGAGGGCGCAGAGAATTGTTACTCAGGGACAGACAGAATTGTTACTTAGTGCCACAGAATTGTTTACTCAGGGCCACAGAAACTTTTTGTTACTCAGGGCCACACAGAATTGTTACTCAGGGACAGACAGAATTGTTACTCAGAGTGCCAGAGAATTGTTACTCTGGGCTCAGGGACAGACAGAATTGTTACTTAGGGCCACAGAATTGTTACTCAGGGACAGAAGAATTTAATTACTGAGTGCCAGAGAATTGTTACTTAGGGCCACAGAAACTTTACTTAGGGCCACAGAATTGTTACTCAGGGACAGACAGAATTGTTACTGAGTGCCAGAGAATTGTTACTCAGGGACAGACAGAATTGTTACTGAGTGCCAGAGAATTGTTACTCAGGGCCACAGAAAAATTTTACTTAGGGCCACAGAATTTTTACTCAGGGACAGACACAGAATTGTTACTGAGTGCCAGAGAATGTTGTTACTCAGGGACAGAATTGTTTATCAAGAATCAGGGACAATTGTTACTGAGTGCCAGAGAATTGTTACTCAGGGACAGACAGAATTGTTACTGAGTGCCAGAGAATTGTTACTTAGGGCACAGAAACTTTACTTAGGGCCACAGAATTTTTACTCAGGGACAGACAGAATTGTTACTGAGTGCCAGAGAATTGTTACTCAGGGACAGACAGAATTGTTACTGAGTGCCAGAGAATTGTTACTCAGGGCCACAGAATTTTACTTAGGGCCACAGAATTGTTACTCAGGGCACAGAAATTTTACTTAGGGCACAGACAGACAGAATTGTTACTGAGTGCCAGAGAATTGTTACTCAGGGACAGACAGAAATTGTTACGAGTGCCAGAGAATTGTTACTCAGGGACAGACAGAATTGTTACTGAGTGCCAGAGAATTGTTACTTAGGGCCACAGAAACTTTTACTTAGGGCCACAGAATTTTACTCAGGGACAGACAGAATTGTTACTGAGTGCCAGAGAATTGTTACTCAGGGACAGACAGAATTGTTACGGAGTGCCAGAGAATTGTTACTCAGGGGACAGACAGAATTGTTACTGAGTGCCAGAGAATTGTTACTTAGGGCCACAGAAACTTTAATTAGGGCCACAGAATTTTTACTCAGGGACAGACAGAATTGTTACTGAGTGCCAGAGAATTGTTACTCAGGGACAGACAGAATTGTTACGGAGTGCCAGAGAATTGTTATCAGGGCCACAGAAACTTTACTTAGGGCCAGAGAATTTTTACTCAGGGACAGACAGAATTGTTACTGAGTGCCAGAGAATTGTTACTCAGGGACAGACAGAATTGTTACGGTGTAGCCAGAGAATTGTTACTTAGGGCCACAGAAGAACTTTAATTAGGGCCACAGAATTTTTACTCAGGGACAGACAGAATTGTTACTGAGTGCCAGAGTAATTGTTACTCAGGGACAGACAGAATTGTTACTGAGTGCCAGAGAATTGTTACTCAGGGCACAGAATTGTTACTTAGGGCCACAGAATTTTTACTCAGGGACAGACAGAATTGTTACTGAGTGCCACAGAATTGTTACTCAGGGACAGACAGGGAATTGTTACTGAGGGCCACAGAATTGTTACTCAGGGACAGACCAGAATTGTTAGTGAGTGCAGATAATTGTTACTCAGGGCCCAGAAACTTTACTTAGGGCCACAGAATTTTGTTTACTCAGGGACAGACAGAATTGTTACTGAGTGCCAGAGAATTGTTACTCAGGGACAGACAGAATTGTTACTGCACAGCACAGAATTGTTACTTAGGGCCACAGAAACTGTTACTTAGGGCCACAGAATTGTTTTCTCACACAGGACACAGAATTGTTACTTAGTCGCACAGACACAGAATTGTTACTGAGGGCCACAGAAACTGTTACTTGGGGCCACAGAAACGTTAATCAGGGACACAGAATTGTTTGGGGCCACTGAGGGCCACAGAACTGTTACTTAGGGCCACAGAATTGTTACTCGCACAGACACAGAATTGTTACTCAGGGACACAGAATTGTTACTCAGGGACACATAATCGTTTAATTAAAGAGTATGTCAGACAACATGCAGAGGAGTGGCAGAGGAGGCAATGTTTTAGGAGCGAGCAGACGTGGCAGCAGAGGAAGGGGTCGAGGCAGCCACTATTCGCAGCCCAGAGGCCCAGTGCTCCGGTGTCATCCAGCGGTCGTGTCTCTCACCGACAACCCTGCCGTCGTCGATTGGTTGGCTCGGTCGTCTCGTCTTCCTCTTCCCAGGTCACCTCTGACACCTACAGCCAACGGTCGGTGGGTACGTCAGACACAACCGTTAGTTGGCATGGCCCGGGAGCAAGCCCACTGAAATCACGTGTCCTCCGACTGACCTGCCCCTGTCCTTTGGTGTTCCCTCACCAAGCGAAGTATCGCATGCTGTGGGCTCAGCCCCACTGTACAGTGAGGAAGAGCTAACAGAGGGCGGTCAGGAACGGGGGGAGACATCCGCCTTTTCAGCAGCCAGGCGAAGAAGTAGTGGCGAGGAGAGTGGGGGATCGGTAGCCGGGGTCTAGAGACAGGTCTGTCTCCTGACCCAGACGCAGCCGAGGGGGCTAGTAGTGAGGCGGAGACCCCTACTTGATGATGAGGAGGTTGATCGCACTTGGCAGCCTCGTCGTCATCAGGCAATTTCTTCCGCATCATCAGGAGAAGAGGGTGGCAGCTTGGCAGGCGAGCAAACAGTCGGTGGGTTGCCCAGGAGACAGCAGCAGGGTCGCAGCAGTGTCAGTGGAGCCAAACGGCCACGGAGTAGAGCACCCAGCTCCACTGCAGCCTACCACCACGGCCAGTAGTGGTGCCGGTGTGCACGGAGGAAGCAGCAGTCAGCCAGTGAGGAGTATCGGGGGCAAAGTTTCCTACTCGGCGGTGTGGCAATTTTTTCGTCAAGCCGCCCGAGGAAGTAAACGTAGCCGTATGTCGACTATGTGGCCAGAAAGTCAAGCGTGGCCAGGGGGCCCCATGTTGGGACTACAGCGTTGCGGCAGCATATGCAGCGTCGCCATTTGGTGGCCTGGGAAAACCGTGATAAAGATACGGCGGTTCTGCCCGCCCCAGCCCCCGCTCCATCACCCGCTCCGTTACTTGCTCCGTCACCCGACGTCAATCGCCCTCCTCAGCCAGCCAGTCAAGGCTCCAACACCTCTGCTGAGGGGAGTTGTCGCTCGTTGGCATCTTCCGCTCGTTCAGATCTCCTTCTCCTGCTACTCCTCTTCACGGATTCCGTCAGCAGTCTTTCTTGGAATCCGTTTCCAAGAGACAACAGTTTGCGAGCACGCACCCGACGGTGCAAAAGCTGAACGTCCTCCTGTCCAAGTTGCTGGTGCTGCAGTCCCCTCCCTTTCCAAGTGGTGGACTCAGCACCTTTCAGAGAAATGATGGCTTGTGCCGAGCCGCGCGGGTGGAGAGTGCCAAGCCGTCATTTCTTCGCCAAAACTCAGTGCCAGCCCTGCATTCACATGTAGAAGACATGGTGGGCCAGTCTTTGAGCATGTCGGTCTCTGCCAAGTGCACGGCAGCAGCGCCGACGTGTGGAGCTGTAACTACGGTCAGGGACAGTACATGTCATTTTACGGCCCACTGGGTGAACGTGGTGCCGTCACAGCCGCACCAGCAACTTGGACAGGTCACGCCGCTTTTGCCTCCACGTTTGCACGTCCTTGGTCCCTAAAGATGTCCGCCTCTAATACCACCTCTTCTTCCGCCGTGTCCTCAGCCGCCACCCCCGTGCCAAGTCCCATTACCCCGACCGGCTGTCTCCATATCACATGTGCAGGGCGCAACGGTGTCACGCTGTGCTGCACCTGGTATGCCTTGGCGAACGTAGTCACACAGGGGAGGAACTTCTGAGTGTAATGAACAGAGAAATCGACAGATGGCTGTCTCAGCGCAAACTGAAAATCGGAACCATGTTGACCGACAACGGAAAGAACATGGTGTCTGCTCTGCGTCAAGGAAGGTTGTGCCATGCGCCATGCATGGCTCACGTGTTCAATCTGGTTGTCAAGCGGTTCTTAAAATCCACCATCCCACTGCAAGACATCCTTAAAATGTCACGTAAACTTTGCATGCATTTCAGCCATTCCTACACCGCAAAGCACACCCTCCTTGAGCTGCAGCGGCAGAACGGAATTCCACAGCATCGCCTGATCTGCGACGTTGCAACAAGGTGGAATTCAACCCTACACATGTTAGACCGCCTTTACGAACAGCGAAAGGCCATCACCGATTTCCTGATGTTACAAGCGGATAAAGGTACTCCCCTGTGTAACTTAGATGTCAGCCATTGGCAGCTCATGCGTGACACCTGCCGCTTGCTCAGGCCCTTTGAGGAGGCCACGCTATTCGTGAGTCGGCAGGACTATGGGATGAACGACGTCATTCCTCTGTTGCACGTCCTGGAACAAATGCTGTTAACAATGGCTGGTCAGGGTGCGGTAGACGTGGCGCACAGATCTCAACGCCACATGACCCCCTGTGGGGGCAGGACAGGAAGAAGAGGAGGAGGTAGAGGAGGACATTGGTGCTCAGGAATTATTGAGTGAAATGGGTGGTTTTTCCACTCAGCGGACAGGAGTGGAGGAGCAGGAGCATCTGGTAGAGGAGGAGGAGGAGGAGAGACAGAGGACCCAGACGCACCGTGGGCAGTATGCTGTGGAGATGGAGGCAGGGAGTCCCTCGCATTCCTTGGCACAAATGGCCCATAGCATGCTCGGTTGCTTGCGTAGCGACAGCCGAATAATAACCATCAGACAGAGGGATGACTTTTGGCTGTCCACCTTGTTGGACCCTCGCTACCGTTCAAAAATGGTGGCCTTTTTCACACCTGCTGAGAGGGAGGCCAAAATAACGTACTATAAAAACCACCTATGTAGTCAGCTGGTCTCTGCCTGTCTGCGCCAACGTCCATCCTCAGACACTGTGGGCCCTGTGCGCTCGCGTTCCGCTGCCATGGCAGCAGGGGAGGGGTGGGGTGGTAGGAGCAGTGGCAGCTCCACCAGCAGCGGCTGCCTCAGTCTGCAGTCGATGATGAGTAGCTTTCTTCACCAGCGCAGTGAGGAAACTACTAACCAGCCGCAGCAGCAGCAGCAGCAGCAGCAGCATCAGGTGGACCTGGAGCAGGACCTCAAACAACAGGCTTAGGCCTACTTGGACAGCACCCTGCCAACCGAGGTAGACAATCCCCTTGACTACTGGGCAACGAAACTTGACCTTTGGCCCCAACTAGCTGAATTTGCCCTTGAAAGGCTGTCATGCCCGGCCAGTAGCGTGGCATCGGAGCGCGTGTTTAGTGCGGCAGGAGGTATTGCAACTCCGCGGAGGACACGACTGTCCACCCAAAGTGTGGAGAGACTGACGTTTGTGAAAATGAATCAGGCGTGGATTAGTCTGGATTTCAAACCACCAGTTCCTGACACAACTGACTAAATCCGCCATGAATCATGCCCCAAAACATGTGCCACTTTCAGGTCTCCTCACACTGCTGGTGTGTTCCATTTTTTGTCATAGGGTGCTGGCAGATTACGGGCCTCCCATAGCTGCTGCCAGGCCCCTAATCTGCCATGGGCCCCTATACCGCCTCCTCATGCTGCTGCCAAGTCCAGAGTCTCTCATGGGTCCCTGTACGGCCTCCCATTGCTGCTGTCTCCATCGCCACACTCTGCCATGTGCCACTTTCAGGTCTCCTCACACTGCTGGTGTATTCCATTTTTTGTCATAGGGTGCTGGCAGATTACGGGCCTCCCATAGCTGCTGCCAGGCCCCTAATCTGCCATGGGCCCCTATACCGCCTCCTCATGCTGCTGCCAGGTCCAGAGTGTGTCATGGGTCCCTGTACGGCCTCCCATTGCTGCTGTCTCCATCGCCACACTCTGCCATGTGCCACTTTCAGGTCTCCTCACACTGCTGGTGGGTTCCATTTTTTGTCATAGGGTGCTGGCAGATTACGGGCCTCCCATAGCTGCTGCCAGGCCCCTAATCTGCCATGGGCCCCCGTACCGACTCCTCATGCTGCTGCCAGGCCCGTAATCTGTCATGGGCCCCTGTTGTCGCTTGTTGGCATATTCCCGCTCGTTCAGATGCTCCTTCTCCTGCTACTCCTCTTCACGGATTCCGTCAGCAGTCTTTCTTGGAATCCGTTTCCAAGAGACAACAGTTTGCGAGCACGCACCAGACGGTGCAGAAACTGAACGTCCTCCTGTCCAAGTTGCTGCTGCCAGGCTTGTAATCTGTCATGCGCCCCTGTACCGCCTCCTCATGCTGCTGCCAGGTCCAGAGTGTGTCATGGGCCCCCGTACCGACTCCAAATCCAAATGCTGCTGCCAGGCCCGTAATCTGTCATGGGCCCCTGTACCCACCTCCCCATGCTGCTGCCAGGTCCAGATTGTGTCATGGGTCCCTGTACGGCCTCCCATTGCTGCTGCCAGGCCTGTAATCTGCCATGGGCCCCCCTACCGACTCCTCATGCTGCTGCCAGGCCCGTAATCTGCCATGGGCCCCTGTACCGCCTCCTCATGCTGCTGCCAGGTCCAGAGTGTGTCATGGGTCCCTGTACGGCCTCCCATTGCTGCTGTCTCTATCGCCACACTCTGCCATGTGCCACTTTCAGGTCTCCTCACACTGCTGGTGGTTTCCATTTTTGTCATAGGGTGCTGTATGGCCTCCCATTGCTGCTGCCTCCACCGCCACACTGTGGCTCCACACTCTGGTTTTGGCCCCGTGACTGGCCCAAATGAGTGAAGTGTGCGGTGATTCTAAGATCGACGGCACTCATCTGCATGTCATACTGCCTGACAGTATTATTTCTCTTCCCCAGCAGACTCCAAGGGCATTTAAATTAAAGGTACAGTGTTCAGCACTAATATTAAGTCTCTCTGAAGCCTAGAAACACCCTTTTTTAAGTTAAATTCATCTCTAACGCCAATGCTCAATATGGCCACGCCAATTTGCGCAAAGAAGTGTGTATGTGCATAGGCGGGCACCACATAATCGTGCAATCCTGTGTATGAAAACGCACCAGCACACGCAGGGTGCACTAACTGCTGACACTCAGTGGCCTTTATAAGGACTGCAGCTCTGCTCAGGTATTGATGGATTATCGTCAGCCCCTCCCGTTCCTGTGTTCCTGAGTTTACTGTTGATTACCCGTTACCAAACCCGGCTTGATCCTGACCTTGTTCCTATCTGCTGCTCAGTGTATGAATGGGGAAAAAAACAAAAAAAGGGGCACACAGGCCTAGTGCATTACCATAAAAAATGTTTAATAAAAAATAAAGTACAGTAGCAAGAAAAAATTTTGTGAACCCCTTGGGATTACGTGGAGTTTTGCATGAATTGGGTATAAAATGCGCTCTGAAACGTCATCTAAGTCACAGCAATAGAAGAACACAGTCTGCTGAACATAATACTACACAAACATTAGATGTTGCCATGGTTTAATTGCACATAACATGTAAACATCACAGTGCAGGGAGGAAAAAGTATGTGAACCTTTGGACTTAATAACTGGTTTACCCTCCTTTGGCAGCAATAACCTCAACCAAACATTTCCCTGTAGTTGCAGATCAGACCTGCACAACGATCTGGAGTAATTTTGGACCACTCCTCTTCACAAAACTGTTTCAGTGTAGCAATATTCTTGGGATGTCTGGTGTGAATCGCTCTCTTAAGGTCATGCCACAGCATTTCAATCGGGTTGAGGTCAGGACTCTGACTGGGCCACTCCAGAAGGCGTATTCTGTGCTGTTGCAGCCATTGTTTTGTTGAATGACTTGTATGCTTTGGGTCATTGTCCTGTTGCATCACCCATCCTCTGCGGAGCTTCAGTTGGCGGACAGATGGTCGTACGTTTTCCTGCAAAATGTCTTGATAAACTCTGGAATTCATTTTCCCATCAATGACAACAATCCGTCCAGGCCCTGAGGCAGCAAAGCAGCCCCAAACCATGATGCTCCCTCCGCCATGTTTTACAGTGGGGATGAGGTTTTGATGTTGGTGTGCTGTGCCTTTTTTTCTCCACACATAGTGTTGTGTGTTCTTCCCAAACAACTCAATCTTGGTTTCATCTGTCCACAGTATATTTTGCCAGTAGTGCTGTGGAAACATCCAGGTGCTCTTTTGCAAACTTCAAACATGCTGCAATATTGTTTTTGGACAGCAATGGCTTCCTCCGTGGTGTCCTCCCATGTACTCCATTCTTGTTTAATGTTTTCCTTATTGTAGATGTGTCAACAAAAATGTTAGCATGTGCCAGAGATTTCTGTAGGTCTTTAGCTGACACTCTGGATTCTTCTTTACCTCATGCAGCATTCTGCGCTGTGCTCTTGCAGTCCTTTTTACAGGACGACCATGCCTAGGGAGAGTAGCAACAGTGCTAAACTTTCTCCATTTGTAGACAGTCTGTCTTACCGTGGACACATGAACATCAAGGCTTTTGGAGATACTTTTGTAACCCTTTCCAGCTTCATGCAAGTCAACAATTCTTGATCGTAGGTCTTCTGAGAGCTCTTTTCTGTGAGGCATGGTTCACATCAGACAGTGCTTCTTGAAACCAGTAAACCTAAAACAGGTGTGTGCTTTTTAAGGGCAGGACAGCTGTCAGCAATACATCCAATATCATCACACTGATTGGAGTCAAGGTTGGCTCACTCGTGGCTCCAATTAGCTCTGGGGAGAAGTCATTAAGCTAGGGCCTCACATACTTTTTCCTCCCTGCACTGTGAATGTTTACATGTTATGTGCAATTAAACCATGACAACATCTAATGTTTGTGTAGTATTATGTTTAGCAGACTGTGTTCTTCTATTGTTGTGACTTAGATAACGTTCAGAGCACATTTTATGCCCAATTCATGCAAAACTCCACGTAATCCCAAGGGGTTCACATACTTTTTCTTGCAACTGTAGGTGTTGTACTCACAAACGACAATATAGTCAAGGCACATCAATCATAAAAGAACAGCTGGATCAACACCGCGCTGAGTAACAGTCCGCAATAGGGAGTTTAGACATCCAAAAGGCTGACGCGTTTCGAGGACTTGCCTCTTCCTCAGAGCCAACTGACCAAATGTCTGCTCCCTCTTTTATATGCTCACTACTAGTTAAACCAAAGGTCACATGGGCCGTCCTGGACACT